>JAZHYW010009900.1:0-20281 GCA_037355805.1 Ixodes ricinus | reverse complement strand
ACGAGTGCTGTGGTGAAGCCGGTTGCCTCGTGGTGGTATTCGTACTGCCCTCCAGCTAAGCTCAAAGGCCTCCACTGAAATGTCTTTGCCCCTCGAGGGGGACACTGTGATCACTGGGAACGATTCTTTCTCAGTTGGAAATTCTAGTTCTAAAGTAAGTTGTATCGAATGACATTTGCAGTGCAGGGTTTTCAAATTCTTTAACCTAGACGTTCAACGAGCGTATTGGATGGTCAAAGGCAGTGCGTCTTTCTTGCCCCATTGTGTGAAACGTGTATTTCGCATAGCTGCCAAACAGCATATGCAAAAGTCATACATTGTCAACATGCAGTCGTTTTAGCTTTGATGCCATTATTTATTCATCTCTTTGTGGGTCATCCCACTAGTGGCTTAACCACATAGAGCACTTGTACTGCTTTTGCTGTCTAACTTTTGCTGCTCATACCAGAAAATGTGAGAGAAACATGAGATATCCGAGTGCTTCTTTTTACCATCTCAGTTCTTCAATTTCGCATCATTTTTGTGACAGTTTTGGTTGTGTGCATGTCAATATTGGAGGTCTAAAATTTTCTAAGCATTTGAGCCCGACAAGCTTAGAGAAGATGGCACTTTTTGTCGAAATTGTTTGCTATTTGCAATATTTGCCAGGACCCATTCTTGCATTGCTAATGATGTATTTGGAGTATGCTTAGTTCGGAAAGGCTGCTAATTAAAGCCTGATTATGCACATAGTAGGAATGACAGCATTTTAATGAAGGAGGCATCCACCTCTTGCTCTTCACTTAACGTTTGCTCACGCTCATGCACTAGAATCACTGGCTCGGTTACGCTGCTCGCAGTGTAGGTACTTCAGCAATTTGGTGTGCTGGGGAATGCTAGGCTTAAATAAGTCTTACCGCCATGACCTAAAACAGGCTACAGAAAAGCTTGAAAAAGCAACAAAAAATGTAGGTCTCTATTAAAACTAATGATCTAATGTTTGCAAACATTTTGCGGGTGTTGTTTTTCTGCCTTTTCTTTTTAAACAAAAATGAGGGCATGTCTTGGTTGAGTGTATACACGAACTCAACTCTCCTACGTCACGCCGCGGTGGTGGCGCATCGGGCGCACTTCCGGTCTGGGGCGGTGGGCAGAAGTCGCCGTGCGCGACATGCATTCCTCTGTTATTTTCGAAGAAACCAGACAAAAAACCTGCCTTCTCGTCAAAAGGCTGCGAGGGGAGCTGTACCAAAAGAGTCTGGAAAGGTATGAAGATCAGTTTTGATGTGTTTCTGCCCCCTTCGTTCGTCCGAGTGCGTGGATAGTAGCCGTGAAAAGGGCTAACCAGACGCTGTAGAACTACGATTGCTTGTGCGGGCAACACTTTGTGGTCGCCAGATGTATTTGTTTTGTTCCAACATGAACGAGAGAAAACCGCCAAGCTGTCCGGACCACCCGCGGGTTCAGTGCGTCTTCAAATTCACACGGCCGCCTGATCGTTCGAACTTTCGTCTGCTCTTTCAAACTTGTCTGCCTTTTGTCGTCTGCTCGTTCAAAGAAAAGTGGCCCGTAGACCAAAGTTTGACCCGGTGATTGCAATAAGAAGTAATTGCAGGTCTCAAAAGACTTAAGTAGGCTCGGTGTAAACAGTAGATACAAGATGTTGATCATTGGTATACAGTGGCCATCACCGACTTGTTACGCTTGGTCTGTTCCCGCTTCCGATTTTCAGTATCGACGTCTATCATCGCCGCTACCTTCTACACTTTTGCAGCACGAGCGACGTCGCGACCGAAAATAGCTAGAAAAATCTCATCATGGTTTCGGCGTCCATTCTGCGGCTCACGCGAATGAATCGCCGCACGTCAAATTATTTACGCAAATTTTAGCGGTGTAACGACCGTTGATAATTTCGCTGAGGCGATTAAAGTGGTAAGACATAGCTATGAAGACGTATAATCGCAATTCCAACGCGAAAAATAGTATGCAGACTCACACAGACGCCGACAACGTGACATTCCAATGGTTTGTTGACGCGGGACGCGGTGCTTCTTGCCCGCACTCCATTGCACATGCGTTCAAACTGTCGTCTGCTCTTTCAAACTTGCCTGCTTTTTGTCGTCAGCTCGTTCAAACGACAGCGGCCCGTAAACCAAACGTTGTCCCGGTAATTGCGATAAGAACTAAGTGCAGGCCTCAAAACACTTTTGAAGGTTCGTTGGGGTAAGTAGGCTAAGTGTAAGCAATAGATACAAGAATATGTTGATCATTGTTACCAGTGGCCATCACCGACTTGTAATGCCCGATACTATTTGCGGTTTTCAGTATCGACGTCCACCATCTTGGCTACGGTCCACGCTTTTGCAGCCCAAGCGACGTTGCGACTGAAAATAGCGAGCAGAATCTCATCGTGCGAGTCAGGCTTTAGCGCACATTCTGCGGTGTCCATGTGAAATGAATCACCGCTAGTCACATTATTCACCCAAAGTTTTGCCTCATTAATTTTGCTGAAGCCGCTCAAGTAGTCGGACATTGTTAGGAGGACGTAGAATCAACAATTCCAGCGCGAAAAAGAGCACGGGGACTCCTACAGACGCCGGCAACATAGCATTTCAATGGTTTGTTTATGGACGCCGGCGGGCTTCTTGCCCACCGTCCACCGCGCATGCGCGGCGCCGGTGGCATCCGGTAGGGGCGCTCCGATTTGTTTGTAAACATGAGTTGGTGTATAAAGGCCAGCGTTTCCCAAGGTGCAGGGATGTGGCAGGCAGAGCTCCTGATCTCACCCTAGGGGGCAGTGTCTGATTCCCCGTGTCTGTGCAGGAGCGAGTCCCAGTACGACTATCCTGGGGAGGACGAAGAGGAGGAAGAGGAGATTCTGGGCTCTGACGACGACGAACAGGAAGATCCAAAGGACTACTGCAAAGGTGGGCTGCCAAGACTCCTCGGGACATTAAGTCCATAGTGTCCACTGCCCAAAATGAGCCTCTTTATCTAACTTCGTTCCCAGCCTTGGCAAAGGGGCTCGCATTCGTGGGTGCATTAACGTGGTGCTAGGTCTGGATCGACGTGTCACTAGCCGCAAACATATTAACTTGGGAGGTGCGGAGAAATTCAAACTGCAAATCCAGAAGCCGCAAATACAGAGACTGCATTTTGATGCCAGTTTGGTGACCTGGTACACCCACAAATAAGGAGATCCGCTGATGAAATGTGGGGTCGCACGATGGACTCCATTTATACCGCTTTTGCACTGTCTGTTCATCCGCTCTTTCTTCGCCATTAATGTCGACGAGGTGGAGCGCTTGGCGGAGGAGGTGTGGAGTGGGACTGCATTGCGTGGCCACCGTGTGCATTGCAGGGGGCTACCACCCGGTGAAGATTGGGGACCTGTTCCACAGTCGCTACCACGTGGTGCGGAAGCTGGGCTGGGGCCATTTCTCTACGGTCTGGCTCTGCTGGGACCTCGTGTGAGTAGCGCCTTCCCCCTCGTCTCATTCTCTGTGGGCGAGGGGGCTGAGACTGTGTGACTGTCTCGCAGTGGCAAGAGGTTTGTGGCCCTGAAGGTGGTCAAGAGCGCCTCCCACTACACGGACACTGCACTGGACGAGATCAAGCTCCTCAAGGCGGTGAGTGCTTTTTTTTCTGCCCGTGTTGATAGACTGAGACGGTGGATCGACGTTAGGGAAATGTCTCTTTGTCGTTGGTAGGTTTGGCTTTTTGGCCGGGTGGGGGGAGCAGTTGGAAGGACGCAAAGTGGGCATTCCGATTTCTTTGGCCCACATTAGCGCGGCTCGTGCCTACGGTTGGACGTAGAAAATATGGTGCCTGGAATGCGTCTCAAACCGGCGCATGTAGCATCCTACGACGCCCGTGCATAGGGATGTTTTCGAAGTGGCAACAAATTGGGTCCCGGAGTTGCCAGGGAAATGGTACAGTTTGTCGCGGTGCTGGCGGTTGGTCAGAGGCAGAATCGCTGACAAAGGAACGGAGCGGACGCTAGCGTCTCCCTCCGTGGGTACTAGAGTACACTGCACAACACTGTTAGCGTGCTTGCAACCTTTTCTGCATTTGACTCTGATTGATAAGTGATAGGAGCCAAACTTTACCACTTAGATTACTGCCCCGAATGAAGGCTTTCTGGCACACTAATACCTTTCATGGCAGCCTTTCAATTTTAAGACGGTAAAAACTGGCAATTGCTTATTTACGCTAACAGTGTCAAGGTGCGTTGATTGATTGGCTGCAGAGTAAGTGAGATAAGAACGCGTGTCTGCTGTATCCATTATTGCTCCTGTGCCACTGCCAGGATTGCAGTTAACAGCAGCGTTACGCAGCTGCGATGTCACCAACTGGAAATGGATGGAACAGAAATGAAGACGCTCTAAATGCACCGGTCGGAGATGCGTTCCGGGTCTCATTGCAGTGAGGGACATCCCACTCGAGGAGAGGCAGCAGATGGCCTCCTGGCCATTAACCATCGAGACTCTTTTGAGGTCGGCCATCGTTTTTCTAGCACCCAGGATCAGGAACTTTGACTGTTTTGTCTCATTTTTGTCGGGACGGTCTCATTTCGGAAGTTCACAGTGATGCATTTGCTGCGCCATCTGCGTTAAACTCCTCCAAAGTGCTTACCCTGCTACATCCTGCTACATTTCACCAAGACATAATAAGTTTGTGCCAGCATTGCACCTAATGTAATTTTCCCCAATTCATACTGAAAAATGCACTAGCTCAGGCTCCACCACACGGAGGTATAATTTTGGTAGGCTTGTGCAAATTTTCGGAACTTTTGATCGTTGACTTATATAAACATGCTACTCGATTTGATCCTCGTATAAAACACAGGTGGTACTCGGAAGTCTCGCCATATTTCGTAGTCTGTTGTGGCAGGTTAGGTAATCTTCGTTAAAGGCACTTATCACCGCGCAATGGTGCACTGCTGTGAAGCGAGAACCGCGAAGTAAGCGTAGCGTTTTTGCATATCTTTCCTTGCCATAGCACATCCATTATATACGGGGCGTTTGATTTTAATTCGAAGAGATTTATTAAAAGAAATCCATAAAAGGTACACTAATGCAGTCTGTGCGGGTAAGTTACGCGTCAAGGGGAACATAGTATTGGGTCTAATCGCCGTGATAAGTTTAAAGGGACACTGACAGGGTGTTTAAGCTCGCCGAGGTTTTTAGTTGTACATGGCATATGAAAGCCCAACTACCCAGAACACAATTTTCTACTCGAAATTCGGTTTCTTTCCGCCCGAAAACCGCCGATCAAGAACTGGCCGGTTCGAGTCTCGCTCACTCTCTTTTCCGGGGTCACGGGCCGTTTTCTAAGGTATCGATGCGACCACCAAATTTAATGAAAGTCGTTGGTCACTGAAGGCACACACTCAATATTAAAAATAGAAAAAAATGTAAAACCCATTTTTGTGGCTTCTAAAAGCTGCAAAAACGTTTATTGAAAAAAGTTCCACAGCGAACCGGAAGCATTCTGTGCGTGCGTCGTTTCGCGTATCGTGGGACTCGCGGGGACGGCGATGGCAGCGGACGACGGGCGTGGGACCTCTACTTCAGAACTGTCGTTCGCGGTACCGGCGAATTTTGTCTGCCTTTAAAAGAGAAATTTGGGGCTGATCGAAAGAATTGGTATTCATCCCGTACGACACGCCCGACCACCAAGCTGATTTGCACGAAGACGTCGCCGAGCCGTCGCTCCCTTCTCGTGGCTGAAGACATCGCTCGCGCAAACTTCAAGCGCGACGTGTCAGTGTCCCTTTAATAATTAGCCAATATTCATTAATTATCTTTTTTATTAGTGAAAATATCGGATTCCAATGAGAAATTTGATAAACATCTTATAAAAAAACGAAATCAATCAATTTGAGAAAGATTTGAAGCACATGGTATGTGCTCGGATGCGTCGAAGGTTTCTACACGTGCAACAGGTGCAACGCTGGCGGTCCGAAAACACAAATGGAAAGATTATCGCCCACGTTTTTGGACTGCCAGCGTTGCGCCTGTTGCACAAGTAGGAGCCTTAGCATGCCCCAGCGCATACCGTGTGCTTCAGTTAACACATACTACTTAATTATTCAACTTATTGCGTCAATTAGCTCCCTATGAAATGTCGCACTTGGCGTATAGCCCTCCTTCACAGACCACATTGTGTACCTGATTTATTGATAACGGCCCGTTATCAATAAATCTGTACGGATAAAAATCAAACGCCCTTCGTATATATATATATATATATATATATATATATATATATATATATATATATATATATATACATACATACATACATACAGTGCAACCCACTTATAACGATACCACATATAACGATGTACCGCTTATAATGATCAGTTTCTAGAGTTCCTAGACCGGAAATGATCAGTTTCTAGTCCAGATACAACGATAATCGATTATAACGATTGAAATTTGGGGTTTTTTGATTATCGTTATTAGTGGGTCGCACTGTACAGTCATGTCTCGTTAATATGGACCCCGCTATATGGACACTACTTTCAAGGACAAACTGAGAAAATACATGAATTTTTGTCTCGTTATTATGGACAACTCACATTATGGACGATTTTTTACGGGAACGGAGGTGTCCATATTAACAAGACATCACTGTAAACAAGGGTGATTCAATAAATAAGGTGAATTTTTTTGTATAAGGACTTCTAATACAGATAGAAGCTTACTTTTTGTTATTTTTATTGTTTTACTACTTTTCCTCATGAATTTAATTTCTTATGCAGATTACAAAAAAAAAAACTGTGAGAATTTTATTGAGTAACAAAGATGGCCGACCAAGAAGCATGCTCCAGGATTGAACAGCGGTCAGTTATCAAGTTTTTGGTTGCTGAAGTGTGCAAACCCGTTGAAATTCATAGGAGAATGTCAACTGTGTATGGTGCCACATGTTTCAGCCAAAAAATGTCTACAAGTGGGCTAAATTGTTTAAAGAAGGATGGAGCAGTGTTGAGGATGAAGACAGGCCTGGGAGGCCTACAGAAGTGAGATCTCCTGAGGTGATCGAATCAGTCAATGACCTCATTCAGTCTGACAGAAGGGTGACAGTGGATGGCATTGCAAGGACTTTGAGCTTATCTGTGGGGACAGCACACAAAATTGTCCATGATGACCTTGGCTACTCGAAGGTCAGCAGCAGGTGGGTGCCAAAGATGCTTACTGCGGAGCACAAACAGAGGAGGGTCGAGTTGTCCCAGCAGTGTCTTTCCCGCTATGAGAAGGATGGTGATGAGTTTCTGAAGAAGATGGTCACATCTGACGAGACATGGGTTTGGCACTATGAGCCTGAGTCTAAACGACAGTCCATGGAGTGGAAGCACGCAGGCTCTCCAGTGAAGAAGAAGTTCAAGTCCCAGCGGTCCACTAGGAAGGTGATGCTCACTGTTTTTTGGGATATGCAAGGCCCAATCACCATTTCATTCCTTGAAAAGGAAGCACTGTGAACAGTGCCAACTACTGTGAACTGCTGAGGCAGGTCAAGAAAGACATGAAGAACAAACGCAGAGGTCATCAGTCAAAAGGAGTCATCTTGCATCATGACAACGCAAGGCCTCACACAGCAGCCCTAACGGTGCAGACCATCAACGAGCTGGGCTGGGAACTGCTCCCTCATCCCCCTTATAGCCCAGACCTTGCCCCTTCAGACTTTCACCTGTTTGGTCCCTTGAAAGCGTTCACGAGAGGCACGAAGTTTGAAAGTGACGATGAAGTCAAAAGTGTTGTGAGCGACTGGCTGAGACATCAGTCTAAAGATTTTTACGCTGAGGGAATACGGAAGCTTGTGCACAGATGGGAAAAGTGTGTGACAGTGCTGAAAGACTATGTAGAAAAAAAAAGTAAGCTTCTATCTGTATTAGAAGTCCTTATACAAAAAGATTCACCTTATTTATTGAATTGCCCTCGTATAAAAGAAAAGAGCTTTGTCAGTGTTGATGCAATAGCTGCTAGGCCGTGGCGATGTGAGGTCGCGGTGGTGCTGCGTTATGCGGTTTGTGTGGAATCATCCGCAGCACCACCGCGACGTAACGTCGCGGTGGTGGTGTGGTAAGCGTCGCCCAGTGTTGCTCGACTAAAAGCTAACCCGCTTGCCACTCGCTAAAAAGGAGCTGGTCGCACCTCCAAAATCTGTTTTAGTGGAGTGCCGTAATATCCCAAGAGATGCCCCACCCCCGAGAGATAACTTGCCCCCTATTTTCGGCAGGATTTGCTATTTGTCAGAAACACCGAAAGATGGCCCACTTCTATACTCTGTTTCACCTTATGATGTACCGCAGGAAAGGCTACAAGCGTGAGCTCCTTGCTCTAGGGAACATCTTGGCGGCACAAGCTCTCGTGCATTAAGGGCAGCTGCCTATGCTGTGAGCTCGCGCTTCTAGCCTTCGCTGCGGTACAACATAAGGTGAAACGGAGGATAGTATTGCAGTGCTTTGGCCAGTGGTGACATCAGAAGGAGTGGTGTTACTTAGCAGCGACGTGAGATAAAAACATTGCTGACTGGGAAGGTTCATAGCCCCTCCTTGCAATCGCACGTTTCACAGGTCACAGAATCTAAAACTAGCATTTCTTAAACTCTCTGTGATCGCACACCGAAAGTTAGCCCACTCCCTATTTTCACCCGATTTGCTTTCACTTTTAGGTGGACTATCTTTGGGGATATTACGGCACGCGGCTTCACTTTGACGTAATATTTGGGCTGTGATCATATTTCGTGCCCCTAAAGTAATATCAGTCATTTATTTAGTTTTCAACTGGAATAGCCCTTTAATGAGTTTGGCGGGGTTGCTTTTAAGAAGACCTTAATTGCTTACATGCCGATTTTTGTTATAACAAAGTTTTATCAATAAAATGTAATTGATGTTCATTATCAAATGACAAAAAAGAACTCCAATGAAACATCAATCTGGGTGCTCTGTATTCTGACATTATTTTTATGAAATATACTATTTGGATTCCATTTTGTACCTAAAATAAGCATCCACATCAGTTGATAGTGTCCTTCATCAATCGGTATTTTGTTGCCGTGACAGGCTCGGGAGATATCTAAAAGCTCAAAACGGGCCTTTGTTTTTGTCTCGTGTACGTAAGCCGAGAAGCATGGACAAGGCTCGTATCGTCCTTTCTAAAAGACGATTTGAGCCCCCTCATACCTTTCTGACGTACCACATGCAGAAACGAACGTTCAATAATTATGGGGTGTGCGGAGGCTTTCCGGCACACTGCACATGCGACGCAGCGTGGGAGTCGTCGTGGGTGCCGGGAGAGGGGGACGGCGGTGTCTTTACAAGGAGTAGGGTGCACTTAGGTTTTTGCAGTCTGGTGGGCTTGCCTGAGAAAGGCCCCCCTGCGTGCTTCCCCGACAGGTGCGGGAGAGTGACACGGACGACACCTGCCGGGAGCGGGTGGTCCAGCTCCTGGACGACTTCAGGATCTCGGGGTCAACGGCACTCGTATCCTCGGCTGCTCTCGCTCGGGGCGCTCTCAGGGCCGCACTCGCTGTCCCTGGAACGCGTCTCCGACCGGTGTGCTGAGCTTCCCTTCCGCCCACCCGTCGTACCTGGTCCTGGCAACTAATGACGTAGCGAAAGCCAGAGCGTCGCGTTATTGGATGTCGCGATCCTAGTGGTTGGGCGTAGGAACCCCGGAAAAATTGACGAGAAATTGAGAACGTCTTTGTCGTCGCGGCGTCCCGACTCCTGGCCACCAAAGTTTCCGTGCACTGTCGAGCTGGAGGAGACCTGTGGGGAAACGGGCTTCCGCCACATCCACCACCGCTAATCTAACACCACCTGGATCACAGTCGGGAACAATGTGACACTTCTTCTACGACGTCGTCGGGCAGAGATCGAGGGACCACTTTTTGGACGCGGTAAACGCACTGGTCGGAGACGCGTCGGAAGCACCATACTTGCAATGCTGGCAGGCTCACCCAAGCTGTCAAAGAATGCCGTCTGTTCCGCAGCGGGGCTTGCTTCATCCTTGCATGGGCACTGCCATTTCATTCTCGTTCTTTCTCTCCGCAGTAGCGCGGGTTAGGGCCTGTCGAAATAAGAATCGTGAGGTGACACGACTCCGGCATAAGTCGTGCAACAACCCGCTTCTGTCCGTTTTTTTTTTTTTTTGCCCGGAGGGGGGGGGTAGGGAGTTTCCTGTGTCGAATTTCGCCCTCACAAGCTCGCACTCACAAGCTCTGTTGGCTGTTGATCAATCGCTTAAGACCTGCGCTTCTCTTCAGGTCCCGAAAACGTGGAAAGGGAAGAGCTGTGTTCGAAATCTTGCCCAAATAGATCCGAGCAACATCGGAAGTGGTCGTCATAGTGATAACACAGATAGAACGACGCTGGACGCGAATAGGTTTTCAAACGCAAGGATGTAAAACCTTATCCTTGAGTAATAGCGAGTAAATTTGGAACACGGCCAAGGATACGAATTTTCGAACGCAAAGGTACAAAACCCTTATCCTGGAGTAATAGTGAGTAAATTTTGGAACACGGCCAAGGATACGAGGGCCCGGTAGAGCAGTTGGACAGCGTTGGCAAGTGGTGTGTGACGTCAAGTCTGACGAGCACCAAGGTCACTGAAAAGTGGAGGAAGCGAGAGGGAAAATCGTGATTTTGACTTCGTTGGCGTTCAAGCAGACATCAGACCGCCGGACGCTTCAACTTTTACAATTTTTTGCCGGGGTCCTGTCTCCTCACGATTCCTGTTCGGACAGGCCTTTAGGTGCGGTGGAAGGCTCCGTGTAGGATTGTCTCGCCTTCTCCGTAAATGCCTTTGTTTCAAACTTGGGATCGCTACTGCAGGTTTTCGGGCGAAGCGAGAAGGTGGCCGTGCTGTATTGTCGATCCGTACGTTTGGTTTGAAATCTTGGTTGCCTAAGGCCCGCTTCCAGACGGGGCAACTTTTGCAGCAATTTTGAGGTTGCTGGCAGGTTGTTCCCTAGCTTTCCCTAGATCGACACGAATTGCTGAGATCGGATCCGGCTCGAAACGGACGAGCAACTCGAGCCGTTTGAAGCGGCAGAAGCCAATCAGGGACGCGATGTTTTCACTTAACACCCCCGTGGTGGTGATGATGACAGCTAAAGACTTGGTTCTGGTTTGAAATCAATCGTTTTTGGAAATAAGCCTTTTCAGAAAGATGAGTTAGTATTCTCAACGCCATTCAAAGATATCAAAACATGTTTTTAGCGCGTAGCGGGGCGTCTAAATAGTACAAGAAAATTCAAAGTAAATGATGATGATAGCAAGTCGTAGCGATTCGGTTGCTGCGTGTGAACGCGGACGACCCGTGTTGCTGGTGTTGCGACGTCAAGTTGCTGGAGTGAAATTGCACCGTCTGAAGCGGGCCTAAGGCATAACTGCAACGGCTTTCTTTTTGTTTTTCGAAACTAGAAAAAGAGTGCGGAGGATGGCCTCCCTTCTCGTTGGCGTTACTTTCGACGCAATTGTTAACTCGACACCAAAGTACGTCGAGCGCAAGGCGATGATTGAGTTCATTGTGGGCCGCTGTCTCTGAAAAGAACTGGCAGAGTAGTGTGCCCTCTTCTTCCCGCGGACACCGAGGTCAGTCCGGGTGCGCTCCGGTCGCGACACACCCGAGGTGTTCGCGATTCACCTGGACAGCATCTCTGCGTCCTTTCGCCCTTGCCGGTCTCTGTGCCGTACCCTCCCCTGACCAGTGCCCTCCCAGACATGTGCATGGTGTTCGAGGTGCTCGGCCACAACCTGCTGAAACTGATCATCCGCTCCAACTACCAGGGCATCCCCCTGCCCAACGTGCGCACCATCATACGGCAGGTGCGTCTCTACGGCTCCTTGCTCCGCCGACATCGGGCGACGCTAGGTATTAGGGGCGCTGGAGCAATGTGCAGTTGCGACAGGCTCTTCTAAGACAGGTCGTCCGTTGCGAATCCAACCAGCGCCCGCTCGTCGGCGAGGCTAGTCAAGTGCATGATGGTCTCGTCGTAGGGGATTCTAGGTGTCCTATGTGTTTCGTGGCATTTTAGTCCCCCCAGGCTGCCACAAATGCGTTCCAGGAGCTGCGTGTAATACTGCGAATTGTTGTAATCCCGGCAGTCGGCTGTTGCCGCACCGGCGCCGCAATGTCCCAGCTCGTGCCTGCTCGAGTTTCTGTCGACTGGCCGGCTGCGGAGTCGGCAGAATGGCTGTCTGCCTCGCGCTCCGCTCTTGCGCCACTGCCAGGGGTTGTGGCAATTGGCAGCCTTACATAGTTGCGATTAACGCGGCCGCAAATTGAAGGGACGACATAAAGGCAGTGAATGTCCACGGATTCCCAGTGGCGTGTTGGGTGCGTGCGTGCAGGTGCTGGAAGGGCTGGAGTACCTGCACAGCAAGTGCCAGATTATCCACACGGACATCAAGCCTGAAAACATCCTGATAGCGTGGATGAGGTCTATGTGCGCAAGCTGGCCTACGAGGCCACCCAGTGGCAGAAGATGGGGCTGCGCCTGCCAGGGCCGCTGGGTAAGCGAGATAGCTTCGACCATTCCCCGCTGCACCTCTCTGTCCACATTCTTTTTTTTGCCTTCTTTAGATGCGACGTTTGGGAGGTTTATATAGGCCTAAAAGTCCGCTCCTGAATAAGTGCAGTTAAAACAGTGTGTACCAGAGAAAGACAAAAGAAGGGGCCTAGGCCGGATCAGACATTTGTATTTGAGTGTGACTGTTTTACGACTCCTCACGTTATAACATGTACGGATATGAAACATGGTGGCACCAGTGTGCAAACTGGGAACGCTTGAGGTTCTCGTTTAAACAAAGCTTGCAGTATTTGTGAGATCGATGCACCATCATGGAGAAATGGTTGCTTGTGATATTTATTATCATATTTATTATTTAAGAGTGATGAGAGACTCCAAGTGGGCAAGGACCCTTGACGGATGGCGCCAGTGTGTTATCATAAGCAATCGTAACCTATTCGGTCACGACGTCCAAAACAGCCTTGTCGCTCGCAGCATTTACCGCTTCAAAGCCACTTTTGCTATGCAAGTTGGCATTAGACTCGTTACTCCAAGCAGGTTGGATCTCAGTGTGTCCCTTATGCGAGGGTTACGGCAATTTGGTTTGCTGTGGACTGCCTCATGTTAGTCATTTTGGGTCTGACGTCGCTACCTTGTGGCACTTTTTCACGTTGGCCACTTCCGTGTAAATGCGGTAATGTAATGGTGGCTTGCCGCGGAAGGAATAAACTAAATTACGCTCTGGGACGTACTTTCTGGAGCAAGCTCAAAAGAGGGAATGACGTGCGCCCATAGCTTCGACGTCATTACCTCGGAAAGCTGCCCCGAATATGGAGGATAAATTTTGGCAGGCTTGTTTGTGGTTCCGAATGAACTCAAATGGCACTGAAAGGAACACGGAGAGAGTTCGAAGAAATGAAACGAAACGGCGCCGTGTTTGTTCGCTTCCTCGACCTCTTGCTGGTCTTTTCGGTGCTGGTTTAGCGTGGTCTCCTGGGGTCACGCGTGGGAGGGTGCATGCTGAGGCCCCGGTGCCCCGCAGTGAGCACGGCGCCTAAGGAGCTTCGGGCGGCCCCGTGGCGGTGGGTCCCGACGGGGCCGGAGGGGCCGGGGGGCCTCGGCCAAGATGTCGCGCAACAAGAAGAAGAAGCTGCGCAAGAAGGCCAAGCGCCAGCAGGAGCTGCTGGAGCGCCATGATGCAGCAGCTGGAGGAACTGGACATGGAGGAGGGCGAGGAGGACGGGGGCCAAGGGGAGCAGGACCACAAGGCACTCAATGGGCGGGGGGCACCCTCCCCGGAGGTGAGTGCTTTAGCCGCTCGCTCGTGACCTCGGCCGAGGGGGAGCTGCTCCTTTTCTTGGCTCCGGCGCGCTGTAGCGTACTCTAAATTCAAGAGTGGTTTCGATCAGTGTCAAGCGGTTTATTGGCTGCGCTTTGCAATACGAGGTGCAATGAGGCGGTGAAAGTGTTGAGTGTCTGCAACTAGTCTGAGCGTCCCCACCCGCTTGTCTGTCTGTGATCCTCCTCGCCAGGACTCTAATGAGCATGCGGTGGGTGTCCGCCATTAAATGGTGAGCGCTTTCCACGGTGGAGCTCGGTGAAATTTTGATAGTCACTGATTTGCCTCAAAATTAGCATATTAACAGACAAGTCTGAACTAGTGACCTAAATTACTAGTTTTCCGCAAAGTTATTGAAGTTTTAATTTGGTCTGAGAGACTACTGGCAACACTGACACGAGACGTAATATGGGGCAGTACAGCTTGTTTTCTGACGTGTTACCTGATGGAATGAATGCTAGCTAAGCTCATGCTAGCAAAATACAAAAGACATGTACAAAATACCGTGTTTTTTAGAGTGCGTACTTGACCTTCAAGCTATAGACCAACACGCGGCCCTCACGTCTCTGCAGCTGCGGTGGCACTGTCGACAGCACTGCGCGTGCGCAGACACTTCACTGCACGCGAATTCGGTTTCTGCGCACGCGCAGTGCCCACACTTGGTGTGGGCAAAAGCGGGCTTGTTTGTAAACAGCGTGCTCGATCTATACAGCATATGTCACCCCACTGGAGAGCGCATGAAAATTTGAATGTTAGTAATGGCATTACCTTTATTTGTCACTTCCTTAGGGGCGACAATACCTTAAATTTGCAATTCTTGACAAAAAAAAAAGACTTTTCTAATTTGTATCTATTGTGGTTGAACAACTAATAATGCACACTCCTGCAAATTCTTATTGCTATATCTAAAATATTTACGGAGAAATAAAACATTTTCGGTAAGCCGACGATGCAAAATTGTTTTGGACATGCGAAACTTCTGTTTCCTATTTTCTAACGATGTGATCCTGGTGGCGTGCACGGCTGTGCCAAAGGTTAAAACATGTACGCGAGTGTGCCTACGAGCCTGCCACCCAGGAGCCCTAGAATGATAATCATAATCTCGTTGGAAAGACCATTTCTTCAGTTTCAGTACATTAAACATATCTGTTTGAGAGTAAACACTTTTCGGTCAAGAACTCCGTAGAAGTCTGGCTTTCCCATGAAAGAGTCTATGCACATGGCCAAGAACCAAAGCCCTCCCTGATTGAATGGAAAACTAACTAAAACAACATTCATTTGTTGAAAGTCACGTGGGTTTGTTTGCTTTAGATTTCGACAATGCTTACCCCGCCGCCATAATTGCTGACGCTGATTCATGCATTGCAAGCGTATCCAGTTCCTCACTCGCTTCATAGTCAATGCCCACATGGTGGCAACAGAGTGACGCTCGAAGAAAGCGTTTTAAGGTCGGACTCACTCCGGCAAGGCCATGGAGGAGATTCGGTGCAAGCAGAAGGCACCACCTATGTATGCTCTTAGTGCCTTTTAGTTGCCACCACCACCACAAGTAAAATCAAATGAAGCGGTGTGTGAAACTTCAAATAGGTTTTTAATGCGAATAGCATTCTTTGGACTACTTCACGCACTTTTCGTCTATGTATCTATCTATCTATCTATCTGGCTATCTAACCTCTTACGCCGCGGGTCGATAAATAAATAAAAAAGACCGGCGCCGGCTGGGATTCGGAACCGTTGACCCTTTGATCAGCAGGCAGACGCGCTAACCACAGAGCTATGAAGGCAGTCATTTCAACGCATTTAAACGGTTGTTTATATCTTTACCATAGGACGCGCTTTGCAGCGCCAACAGCAGCCGGTGCGCGCGCACCCATGCACGAGGGCTCATTCCGCTTCGTGAGGCTGAGCACGGCTGCTAGCTCACCCTCTCCCGCGCTCGGGAGAGGGTGATGTAGCGGCCGTGCTCAGCCTCACGAGAGCGGAATGAGCCCTCGTGCATGGAACGCGCGCGCACTCGGTAGCTGTGACAGCGCTGTAAAGCGCGTCCTATGGTAAAGATATAAACAACCGTTTAGAGTACCGTTGGTTGAGACTAGCTGAGACGCCAGAAAGTCTGGTCGGTACCATTTTGAGTGTTTGTGCGTATGGCGGTGCTTTGCTCGCCTTCCTAAGTGACACAAACGCACGTGCTGGGCTGCGGAGATCGTGCGCAGGGCTGTGAAAGTGTCAACAAATTTAGAATCGCCTCAAGAGTGGGCTGGCGTATCTAGAGTGTGCCGGCCACCTGACGAACGCGCATAACTCCGCACCGTTTGATGCTATTCGCATTAACGTAGATAATCATTCCCAAAGGATGGGTTCTGCTGATTTTCCTGGGCTTCTAATTTTTTCAGCATTTTCTGTTTTAGGAATACGAATCATTTCAATGCGCTGCGGAATATATTCTTCGCTGTGGATGTTTCTGAACTGAAATTTAGTAAGGAACGTATGCTAGATTTCTTTTTTCTATTTAAATGAAGTTCTTGTTGCCACAAAGTAGGGTTTTGATGAAGAGAAAACTGCCCCATCATGTGGAATGCTCAGTCGAATTGTCGTTTTTCAGAGGAAAAGTGCAGATTTTAGGGTAAAAAATAGTTTTAGTTACGGATGAAGCTTAGAAATGCTCAATATTCTCCAGCAACGTATACAGTAGATTTCCATGCCAAGTGAGGCGTACTCTACTTCAATAGCTGCATACCTCCTCTTCTAGCTTGTTGGAAAATTGTCTCCCACGGGATGAAACATCATGCAGTGCATTTAGGCAACGAGATGAATAGAGCCTTTTGGGGGATATCATCAGTATTGAGTGACAGGTGGTGCCACCCTCTTATAGCTGTGTGTAATTTAGACGTAACAAGCAGCGTGCCATGAAGTGGTAAAGCCTCGGCATCTCCAGAAAAGCTGCTCGGGGTTTGGATAGCTCAAAAACTTGCCGGAGCTTCCTTCCAAGCCGGGAGTGGGCGGGCCCCTCACGGTAGGTCCGTGGGGGCAGAGGGCGGTGAAGCCATGCCAGACTGGATTGCGACGTGGCAGAAGGCGAAGCACTTTCGTGCGCTGCTTCCCTCCGGGAATGCAGAGGTGTGCAACGGCCACCAGGGGCGTACGGGGGGAACGCTCTCCAGCCCAGGGTGGGAACGCGCCTGCAGCGCTTCGGAGAGCGCCCTGGCGCCACCCCAGGGCCCCTACGCAGCTGCGCAGAGTGGCTTCCCTGCCCAGGTGAGGTGGGTCGGGCTCTAGTCCCGGACCGGTGCTGGGCGTGCACGACTGCCGACAATGCGCAAACTGAGGGCAAGAAATGGCATCAGATCCGGAAATTTGGCGAGCCTGGACGTATCAAATCGGGGGAATTGTCGAAGGTACCGACCGTCCGTTCGCCAGTCGAGAATGGTGAAAGTGCTAATAAAGGCTTCCATCTTTGTAACTGATAAATTATCCCCCGCTGATCACTCATCGCTAGTCACTCTCCTAGAGCATCCTTGCTAGCTCAACGAGTTGGTACGACGCTAGACTTTCGCGGCGGCCGCGCCTTTTGCCTTGTCCAATGCTGCTGCGGTGGCAGTCCTTGGTCCAGTCAGTCTCGCGTAACGCTTGTATGCCGCGGTTGCTGCGTGTTTTGTGTGTGGAGCTTCGCAGGCGAGGCCGGCAACGAGCGTTGCCTCGAAATGGGGCTCCTTGATGTCTGGGCGCCGGTCGTAGCGGCTCTGCCACATGGCCATTTTGAAGAACGAGAAAGTGCTCGCGCAGGTACGCTCGGGCACATGGGCAAAAGCCGGTGACCCTTCGCAGCACCCGATCCCTCGCAGCACATATGGCCTCAGGGGCGTATCTTCCGGGCTTCTAGTGGCTCTAGCCATAAACCACCTGAAAGACGGGACCCGATTCTTTTTTGCCCGTGGCGCCGCCTTGTAGACCGGCGGCCTGATTGACACAGAATACACGAAGACGAAGACACGTATGCACGCTGTCGGCGTGCATCGTAGGTCTTGCTTGTGCATCTGTTTAGTGAGTATCTGGTCGCCTTCATTCGAGGATACAGCATGAAAGGGAGGGGGAGGCTGTGTGGCAGTTACAAAAAAGAAACGCAGAAAACGTGCGTCATGGCCTCGCAGTGAGCCTGAGCTCTACTGACGATGCGCGCAGTGGGGAGACCTCGCCTCCTAGTGGCATTGGCTTCCACACGTGTACAAAGTGGAGGGATTTCGGAATGAAGTTGGGCTGGGGGACTGGACGCCCTTCCCTTCCGCTTGCAGAGAACCAAAAGTCGCCCGACCGCATGGCAGACCCCGTCCATGAAGTGTGTACACGATATCTGTAAAAATAGCAGACCTGGGCAACGCCTGCCGGGTGGTAGAGTGCGCTGCCACCTGTGCCTGGCAACGGGCGGCCGGGAAGAACCCCACGTACTGAGGGGCGCCTCTGCCCGTTGCAGCCACCACCACTTCACGGAGGACATCCAAGTACGCCGGGCACCGCCAGGCCTTCGAGGTGCTCCTTGGGCGGAGGGGGCTACGGCACCCCAGCCGACATCTGGAGCACCGCCTGCATGGTGGGTTTTCTTTTGTTTCGCTCTGGTACTCGTGTGGTCTCAGACAGGCGTCGCACGAGGGTCTGGCAGCTGGAGGCAGGGTGTCTAAGCTGCCTCGCACGCATGTACGGGAGGCAGGAGGCAGCATGCCGAGCGTCCAGTTGATTAGTCAGAGCGCCCGGTGCACGGGATGTGGCGGCACACGGAGTATGCGCTAACTTCGCCTGCTCCTTGCGTAGCCTCCAGAGCTTCTCTTCTGCCTAATGCGTAGCCGAATGCTCCCACACCGTACATTGTGCGCGCAGTTTGCAGCAGCAAAGCAAACCGTGGAGCGCTCAGCACGAACAGCATTGGGCGAACCCTACCTTTTCATTGAAAGCCGCTCGAGGTAGGCTGCCAGGGCGAAGCGTTGGCCTCACACATCTCCAGGTGGACGGACGCCTCGAATCCCGGCCGTGGTGCCTGCCATCTCGCGGAGACTTACTGCAGAGAAGGTAGCCGCGTTCTAGGTTTAACATGGAAAGATCCCTATGGTGGTCGAAATGAATCTTCAGTCCTCCGTCTCGGGCGTGGTAAATGCCCTCGTTGGTTTGGCACGTAAATCCCAAATTGGATTTTCTTACCTTTACAACGAAAATGGGCCATTGCGTGGAGGGAAGGCGCCGGAGACTGTGGTGCCCTCTTTGAGAGGTAGCCTCCCCCGTAAGCTGCGTGCAGGCGCTTGAGCTGGCCACGGGCGACTACCTGTTCGAGCCCCACTCGGGCGAAGACTACAGTCGGGACGAGGACCGCCTGCCAGCACATCATCGAGCTGCTTGGGGAGATCCCGCGTCACATCGCCTCCTCCGGCCGTTACTCCAGGGAGTTCTTCAACGAGTAGAGGTGCGTAGGGCCAGAGTCTGCCTCCTTCTTTGGCTTTTCTTTTTTTTCCTGGGGAGGTGGTGCGGATTTTGTTGCTTTACGGGTGAAACTGACATTTATAGATTAACTCGTGTTTACAAACAAAACGGAGCGCCCCTAGTGGATGCGCCACCGGCGCCCGCGCATGGAGTGATGGATGTGGGCAAGAAGCTCGCCGTTGTTCGTGAAGCAAACCGTAGGAATGCAATGTTGTCGGTGTAAGTCTCCTTGCTCTTTTTCAAAACATTTTAGAATTGTTGATCCTACGTCTTTCCTTGGCAGGATGTTGGACTCACTTAGCGTGCCTTAGCGTAAATGGCATCGAGGCTCGTTGAGACCGAAAACATGGCGTGAACTAATCTGACATGCGGCGATCCATTCTGCTTGGAGGCCAGCGAGAATGGATAAGCTAAAGCCTGATTCGCATCACAAGGAGGTTCTGCTTGCATATTTTCAGTCATGATATTGCTCGGGCGTGCAAAAAGCGGAACTGTAGCCCAGATGTCGACAGATCAGCACTGAAAATTCTCAAGCGTAATTGGACCAAGGGGATTGGGCATAAGAAGCCAATGATGGCCACTGGCAACAATTACCAACATCTCCTTATATCTACTGTTTACACCGGGAGCCTGACTTACTCCCACCAACCTTCAAACTTAAGCTGCCTTTGAGGACTGCAACTTACTTCTTATCGCACTCACCAAGTCAACGTTTGCATCTACGGGGCCGCTGTCAGCTTGAACGAGCAGATGACAACAGACAGAACATTTGAAAGAGCAGAATGACAGCTTCTGAACGATCAGCCGGTACGTTTGTAACCTTGATGACGCACTGTTGGAACGTAGTCTGCAGGTGGTCCATGCAACTGGGTGGTTTCTCTCTACGCCTCGTGTCTGGAACAAAACAAATACACCTGACGATCACAAGGTCTGCGAGTTGAACCCAAAGTGCTTGCACAAGCAATCATGGTCCGATGG
>JAZHYW010009899.1:0-19914 GCA_037355805.1 Ixodes ricinus | reverse complement strand
CTGCATTGCTGAGTAATATTTCAGACCTTTAAAGGCGCAGTCCAGATACAACGATAATCGGCTATAACGATCAGATTTTTCGGACATCATTACTATCGTTATAAGTGGGTTGCACTGTACTAATTGCACATTTTTACTCGTGCACTGTTGCGCTCTATGAAGGAAGCGTGCAGGGGACGGTGCAAACATTTTGTCATAACTGAGATCAATTAAAAGCAACCACCTATCAGAGATAAAATTTAAAAAAAAACTTTTAGCCTTTCCATTTTGGTAAAGAAGGGAAGACCAGCGAAGCTGTACTATGGTGAGAATGAAATAATTGCCGGCCGCAAGCCTAAGCCAGCCAGGAGTGGAAAGGTCGTAAAGGTTGCACCATCTGTGAGCCGACGGCGGCAAGCGGACAACCGCAAACACAACACTCTGGACAGCCACCCAGCCATCTGGTGAGCGACGGCGAGCAACCAGAGTGTTGTGTCAACATTTCTTTGCGGGGGGACACGATCCTTAACAGCTCCGCTGTAAAAAATGATAGAAGCCATGTAGCGCGCTTTGTGACGTACAGGCAAAAAACAATTGCAGTGTTTGCACTGCAATTGCTTTTCCTTATCTTAACCCACACTGTCAGCTTAGTGATGAATGAGGTACAGTGCACTGCCCTTAAAATGTAGATTTCCCTACTCCTAAAATAAAAAAAAGGAGGAGCTAATTGTTGCTTGGGGGAAGGGGGGAAGAGAGTTGCACTTGTTGCCTTCCTCTTGGATCCGTGCCTTGTCTCCCTTTTATCACCCAACTCCGCTATACGCGAGGGCACGGGGGGGATATGGTGGAAGCTAACGTAATACACGGAGAAAGATAGACGTCCGACTGGTCCGCCACAACCCGAGCAAGTAGCTTTCACAACTCAGCTCAGCGGTGAACGGAGTATACTAACTACCCAAAAGGAAAGTCTTGGTCACTCACAGAACTTTGAAATACAGCCAAAATCTGAATGTCTCCCATCGGCACCACTACCACAATGTACCTTTGTGGGAGACTGGGGGCACTTCAGTCGGCATTTGAACCAATCAATTGGAGTCGGACATTTTAACCCATCAATGGGGAATCGGTAGTAAAGGCACATTGCCTCGAACATACTAAAACAGCTATTCAAGTATAATAGTGCCCTGGTTTTGCTCAGGAACAAGAGCATCTGTGTTCTTACTGGTCAATGTTGAGTAGAACCATTCGTAGCAGACCCATCGATGTGCCTTGGGAAGCTTGAGCAGATTCCTTAGGCATCCCCAATTTTCACATCGCGCTTGTCGGGAAGCACGATTGGAGGCGGCTGCAAGCCAAGAAGAGCTCAGTTGCAACGCTCATTCCGTGGTGACGTTTGGCAGTTCAGAAGGCAAACTGACTAGTTTCCAACAGGGAAAGGGATTGATAAAACTACAAACTACGCAGACTAGCATGCGGTACCAAAGCATTACCGGCTCCTCTTTATGTTCCGTCCCCCCGGCCTCTTCTCCGGTGTCCATTCAGGGTCGCGGTTTTCTGGGGAGTGACCAGCGCATGGTAAGAAAAGAAAACAATGGAGCCACAAGTCTAACGACATTCCAGTAACCAACTCCAAATGAGTAGGCCTTTCTGAGCAGACAGGGAAAAATGGGCACAAGAACTAAGGAACAGCTATTAGAGGTGCTGCCAGTGACAATTCAAGGCCCTGTAAAGGGCGGTTTCGATGATCTCATCCCGATATTCCCAATTTATTACGTGCAGACGCTAATAAATTCTTCATTAACATAATTTTTAGTGCTGCTGGATCTGAAAGCATGGTGGTGGCCCTACCCAATGTCAAAACTCAAGAAGCACGTTGGGGGATGCATTTGGACCTTATATACAATTGCTTAGTTCTCTCTTTCCCTATTAACGCTGTGACAGGCATGATTTATTAGACCATCTGACTGCTCATGCCAGCTCGTCTTAACCCAAAGGCGGCTGGTAAGTGAGAACACCAATGAACGTGGCCGACACTTTATGTCACCGGCTACTATGGTTGGTGCAATCAATTAGAATACAAAAGAACTAAAGTGAGCTGGAAAACAACTGCCTCGGAGCATAGAAAAGCATAGGTGAAGGTTAACTGCAGGAAACGCTTAGAGTTCAAGCTGGATGTACGTCCCACGAGACCCTCAACCGTGAGTATATTGGAACTGTGAGAAGACTGGCAACACAGAATGCTTCCTAGCAGAAGCATTTCATATATTGAACACGGCCAGACTGGGCACAGAGGCAACCTGTGTGGAAGCCAACCTTGTCTCTAATGAATGTCAGTTCAGCTGAAACACGGTGCTATGCGAAACATTCAGGGCCACGCCCGGTGCTAACCTTTTTTTTTACACGGGATGCTGGATATCGAGGACACAGGTCCCCGCCATGCGCCGGCTAAAACCGCCGTGATGATCTCAACCAAGGCACGTCTACTTAACTCCGTCGGCGAGAGAAGAGCTATCTCATGATAAAAGGAGCGGAAAAATACTTCTCATGCAGATTTTATCAATGAGCGGCACTGGTGAATGCTTTCATCCCGTAATGATCTCGCAACTGCTCAGGAATACACAAGCGCTTTGTAGAAGCGTCCTTCCAGCGCAGATGAACGAGGGACACGGCGGCATGCTGCCGCCATTGCTGCTCCCATCTGCGGGGACAGACGACTGGCCTCCGATGGCCTCGCAACTCCTGCGGGTTGAACGAGCGGCAAAGAGCAACGCTGTGGGGTAGGTTTTAAGATCACAATGATAAACCTTACTCCGGAGCTAGATCGACAAACATGGCCGTGGGAAGGTGCGGACGGGCGAAGAAGCATGTGGGCACATTAGAATAAGTTGGAGAGGGCAGCGCTTCACTATGCGCTAGAACATGGAAGCTGTCACCGAGGGGGTTTCCAACTGGCTGCCAAGGTGAAGCAGTGCAACCCCAATAGGGGTCACTAAGTCAGTCATATCATCCACTTCGTTACAGATATGTTATGAAACAGAAAATACAACCATCTGGACTCCATGATTTCCAGCATGGTCTTGGGCCCGGAAACAATGATGGTTGGGATGCAGAAAACTCCGAGAGATGAGGCAATGGTGAAAGTGGGTCAGGTTTGGTTAAAAATCACCCGATCAAATTTGTCTACAAAAAACTAAAATAGAAAAGGAATAGAAAAAGAAATTAAAGCAGTTATAAATGTTTGGCAGGTTGTGTCCACCGGATAAACAAGAGCAGTAGGTAGTGTATTATAAACATTCTAGCTCTCCTAGAATAAGTCGTAGCGTTCTAATCCAAGGAAAACAGCCCTTTTGTGCCTTTCAACATAAGTTCGTTAATCTCTACCGAGCCCTCCAAACATTTCATATTTGATCAAATTTTGGAAACATGTTGCATGTGAAGATAACTAAAGGGATTGTCCGGTCAAATTTTGTATTCGAGAAAACAATTGAATATCATTGTTAATGCCTCGAGACGGATCGTACGTGCAATATCTGAATTTTATATGCCCCTCTGCGTGAGTAATATAATTTATGCTGCTCCAATCGCATTCTAGCGTAAACGCTGCTTTCGTTGGCAGCATTGGAGCTCTGACGTCACAAAACACAAAGCGAGCATTTTTGTCTGCCTCAGCGTGCTTCGTTTTTGTTGTTGTGCTCGACTTGTTTCGTAGTTGGGTGAGATTTTTGTTGCGCGGTTGGGTTCCACAACCACCGGGCAGCACATGCGAGCCAAGACATGACGTTCCACACTTTTCCGCGAGACGTGCAGTGACGAGCGAAGTGGATCGTCGCTGTGCGTAGGGACTAGGTTCCCGTCGAGATCGAGATCCCGCTTATGCAGCAATCATCTCACAGAAAAGAGCTACGAGCTGAGCTCTAAGCGGACACAAGGCTCGTAAGCTGAGGTGTGATGCTGTGCCAACGATATTAAACTACGTCCATCCACTCCTCGCCCATATCGGATCAATCAATTTGATTATGCAGCGAAACCGAAACCAACGGCCAGGCCATCTGGAAACGATACCAGATGTTGTATTTAGCACGCGTGCAGCCCGATTCTGTTTGACCCGCGTGTGAAAATGGAGCGCGACTACGATTCACCAAGCTCGTCCAAATCAAGTGACGACATGCATTTGAACGATTCGCCGTTTGTCTTCGACCCGCGGACATCGCCTCTGAGGGAACGACCCGCAGCCTCATCACCGATTCAGTGGATCCGCTGACATGTGTACCCAGATGCCGCTTCGTGTACTTAGGTGCCGCTTCAGAGGCGAAATCTGCATCCTTTGCTTTGCAAGCGCCTCGGAGTTCGCTCGGTGGCCGTCGCAGTTGTGTTTGCGCGAAACGGCATACGTTCGCTCGAAGCTTCTGGCTGTCTGCGAGTAATTTCCTGCTAAAAGGCGTGACTTTTTTTGCACATGCTTGGGAACTGCATTAAAAGAACCGTATTTGAGTAGGGTACAGCCTAGGAGACTATTTAATTCGAAACAAAATACAAGACATCCATCGACCAACGCTTGATATCCCGACTATCCGACAAACCTTTGCGTTTTGTGACGTCACGCAGCACCTACGGATGTCAGCCATTGACACTGGCGAAATTCGGGGTGCAGTTTCGTACATAGGCTCATGAAAGGTTTAATTAATAACGGGAGATCATATATCAAAATAAAAATGACGTTTGTCTACATGAAGGCTCCCTCGACGTAACGAGCGCAAGAACTTAAGTACTTCGGTTTCGACCAGACAATCCCTTTAATAGAGAAAGCATGAGTGGAGGTTTCTCAATGTACCAATTCCTGACTTCCTGGTTTGAGAGGTTATCGGTATTAATTTGCATGGGCGTGGTACACAAACAATCCTTCTAGCAATGAAGCCAAATCCTGTTGGCTTCAATGAGCTGCGGTCACCCAGATCGAGCACCCAAAATGTCACATTCATTCCCATTGTAGCTTATCTTTAGCCCCCAAGCTCATACAAAGAGGCCTCTGCCTTCACTGCCTTCTCCTTCCTAATTGCACCATTTGTTTCCTCGACTTTCCTAGCAAGGAACCACATCTCCGACAAGAGGAGGAGGAGGAGGAAGGAGGAGGAGAAGGAGGAGGAGGAGGAGGGGGCGGCGCCAGTTCTGAAAATGGTGGATTATGGCTATTCATAGTATGAAGAACTTACTGGTGAGGCAATACGAGCAGACTTGCGTGCCGAGGACCTCGAGAGCGTGTACGATGTGTCCTCATAATCGTTGAATATTCTTCGATTCCTTTTCCTCAGACGTGGGGGCTGCACCAAAGAAAATACGTCAACTCTGCATATAGTTAAAAGTCGCACAACATTCTGTCTCCCGCAACAAACTTAGTGTTCTCCTCACCACAAAAATTAACTATGCATCGCCGAACATCTAGTCTCTGGCTGAAAGTAGTGCTAACGGTTCACACCAGATGCCACAGTTTCACAACTAATCCTTATCTTATTTAAAGGTTACAAGTGATATTATGAAACTTTCAATTGGACAATGGTGGCTTACAAGCACACAAATACATGGTAATGAATGACATCAGCTAATAAGAAGGTCCCTATTTCTCCATTGAAACTTTCCGAGAATAACTTACAACTTTTGAATAAGATAACGGTTAGTTTTGAAGCTTTAACATCTGATGTGAACCTCCAGTGCTACATTTGGGGGGAGACTGAGCGCCTGCCAATGCATAGTTCATTTTTACGGTGAGAAAAACAGCAAGGAAAACATTATTAGGTTTTTTCGGGGACACACTGAACAGCTACGATAGTCTTAACTGTTCAACAGCCAATCTTCGAGGTCTCCAATGTCCGAAAAATCCGATTAAAACCAGAGCATACTCACATTTCGTGACACCACTGGTGGTGCCTTCTGCTTACTGTTGAGCGAACCTGAAAAATAAAAGTTGTAGGAGTGAGGAATTTTAGAAATGGAGCAAGAGCACTCCATCACGTTGTTATCAGTAGTAAGAAAGAATTAGATTTTATCGAGGACATTTGAACCTGCCCGCTTGAAGCGTCATACATCTTACAACACCGAGGATGCGACCAACTCTCAAACATACCATCTTTCATACTTCAGGAGCGTTGCCGCCGATTCACCTAGAATGCACGAGAAAAGATGATCAAGGAACGTTGGACACTTTTCAGATACGATGCATTTTGAATTGCGGGCAGTTGGTTCACTTTATGCGCCAACTTTTGAAAGCGCTTGGGAGGTGAATTCAAAATTCCTTGAACAAGATTGCGATTAGGCTTACTCAATCCGTATTTATTTCTGTTCGGCCCGTAACTCATTAAAATGCAGCGGAGATGCGACGGTTTAGTTGGGAAGGGCCAGCTGCGGCTATCTGATTTTGAAATGCCAGCGTGCGGCAGGATTCCACGCCTACGCGGACAATGATAAACAACACCGAGGAAAATTCTTACTTTCAAGCGAGTCCGCCATGTCGACGCATTTGAAAAACGCTACCGGAGCGCCGCCAGCGCCGCCTCAGTTTACCATCGTCAGCATCGTCAGAAAAAAGTTTAGAAGGCAACCATGAGAAACGCCGTGTAGTTGTGGAACATGTACACTAGGTAGCGCGAAATGCCACCTAAACAGAAAGTTAGTTACTACTCCTTCTATTGGGTCTAATTATTTAGAGCATTGAAACCGAAACCGAAACAGTGTGACCTTGTATTGACGCAGAAAGTATTCTTGAAAGTGTGACAGTACCAAGCGCTCCCGTAAAAGCAACAACAACAACATCCTTTTTGGCTTGCGTAAATAAACTATGTATCGCAAAAAGTTCCACCTGCACGAGAATGTGACGCTAGCGGTTGGGATGCAAGCGGGAACGTTTGAGAACATGACATTAGGTTTTTTTTAGCAAAGCGTTTGCCGTGTTCGGCGTATCGCACTACCGGAGCCTTTTGAAGCATGTTTTTGATCGCGCGCCCCGCGGTCACGGTACCACCCGGGCGCGCGCTTAAAGGGCCCTGCAACAGCTTTTTGACTGGTTTTTAATTTGCACCGAACCTGAGCGCACTGAACGTAGTAACTTAATGAAACTTTTATTTTCTCAAATTTCGCTTTATTTTAAAAGTTATAGGCAAATTAGAATTGCAAAAACAAGCAAAAAATAACCTGCTTCATGACGTCGTAGGTTCTGGCTTGAGTGGCCGTGAACTAGAGGAGGGGTGGTGAGCCATTCGAGCGCTCACGGCTGCCGCACTCCGTGTCGACGGCTCGAGAGGGTGCCACTAAAGCACGTGTTGGATAGGCTGTATACATGGGTTGCACGTGACGTCATTCAAAGAGCGCTGCGGTGACCACCAGAGACGAGGGCGAGAAGGAGCTCCTCTCTTATCAGGACCCCCTTTTGTGCCTCCCGGATTTGCACAGGCGTCGCTATTCTCCTCCCAGCCGTCGCTATTCTCCTCTCCTCCTCTCACATGGTGGTCAAAAGCAGACTTGTACGTAATCCGTTACAAGTAACGAAATTACTTGTAATCCCTTGCATTTATCGGTAATTTAGTAACGGAATAATTACATATTTTCTAGGGTAATTTTAAAGTAATTCCGTTACAATTTTTACGTAACGGTTTCCTTAGTAATCCGTTACATTTTTTTAAGGCCATCCTCACTCCCCTTCCCCCCCCCCCTTCTACAGAGAAGGTTGTTTTCATTTTGGTAAAGTTGAGCGCAGTGACGCTGTCAAAGGGAGGCTGGCACTCTCCAGTTCCGCCAAACCTTTTTTGTTTTTGCAACACCAAGCCCGTGAATCTACTTTTTTTTTAGACCCTAACAGCAATGTCAAAAGATCCAAATAAACATTTCTACAAAAAAAAAGGGGGGGGGGAAGGAGAACAAGTTATATCCGCTTTTTTTTGTCTTTGTTTTATCTTTGGGATCGAAGGCAAGGAGAGGAAAGACACCAAGTGATTGTATGCCTGTTCGAGAAGCTCAAGGCGGTAAGTGCACAGACAAGAATTAACAATGTCCTTCTCGGTTATAGTGACTACGACCGTCTTCATAATGTCACAACACGAGACAACGCTCCGTCTACCCTAAAACCCTCTAAAAGAGATGTGATAATAGGGACTTTTAGTAGACCGTGTTTCCCCCTCACGCTAGCCCTCCGCTACGAAGAAACCGCCACTGCGCCTGCGCGCCGATGGCCTTGGCTGTAGAGTTCCGGGTAGCGGAGGGGCTGAGCGGAGCGGGAAACACGGTCTACTAAAACTCGCTAATAAGGAGTTATAGTAGACCGTGTTTCCCCTCCTAGCCCTCCGCTACGAAGAAATCGCCACTGCGCCTGCGCGCCGATGGCCTTGGCTGTAGAGTTCCGGGTAGCGGAGGGGCTGAGCGGAGCGAGAACACGGTCTGCTAAAGCTGCTAATAGGGAGTTATAGTAGACCGTGTTTCCCCTCCGCTAGCCCTCCGCTACGAAGAAATCGCCACTGCGCCTGCGCGCCGATGGCCTTGGCTGTAGAGTTCCGGGTAGCGGAGGGGCTGGGCGGAGCGGGAAACACGGTCTACTAAAACTCGCTAGTAGGGAGTTATAGTAGACCGTGTTTCCCCCTCCGCTAGCCCTCCGCTACGAAGAAATCGCCACTGCGCCTGCGCGCCGATGGCCTTGGCTGTAGAGTTCCGGGTAGCGGAGGGGCTGGTGGAGCGGGAAACACGGTCTACTAAAACTCGCTAATAGGGAGTTATAGTAGACCGTGTTTCCCCTCCGCTAGCCCTCCGCTACGAAGAAATCGCCACTGCGCCTGCGCGCCGATGGCCTTGGCTGTAGAGTTCCGGGTAGCGGAGGGGCTGAGCGGAGCGGGAAACACGGTCTACTAAAACTCGCTAATAGGGAGTTATAGTAGACCGTGTTTCCCCTCCCGCTAGCCCTCCGCTACGAAGAAATCGCCACTGCGCCTGCGCGCCGATGGCCTTGGCTGTAGAGTTCCGGGTAGCGGAGGGGCTGAGCGGAGCGGGAAACACGGTCTACTAAAACTCGCTAATGAGGAGTTATAGTGAGACCGTGTTTCCCCTCCGCTAGCCCTCCGCTACGAAGAAATCGCCACTGCGCCTGCGCGCCGATGGCCTTGGCTGTAGAGTTCCGGGTAGCGGAGGGGCTGAGCGGAGCGGGAAACACGGTCTACTAAAACTCGCTAATAGGGAGTTATAGTAGACCGTGTTTCCCCCTCCGCTAGCCCTCCGCTACGAAGAAATCGCCACTGCGCCTGCGCGCCGATGGCCTTGGCTGTAGAGTTCCGGGTAGCGGAGGGGCTGAGCGGAGCGGGAAACACGGTCTACTAAAACTCGCTTATATGTGAAGGTGTTATTGCCACAAGCATCCTCGTTCGTCGATGCACACTTATCATCTTCTCTTAGAAAACAGGATGCATTTTTTTTCGGCTTCTTTCACCTTATTTGACCCTGCTTTAAAAGCTTTTTTTTTTGTGGTCCAACTTTTAGGGTTGATTTACTTTATTTGTGAATTCCAGCCAGGTTATCTGCATCCCAGTTACCCTTTTTGTTCCTTTTTCTTCTTTCTGTTTTTCTCCAGCAGGACGCATCTTATCTCAAGCAGATATTTTCTTACAAATAAACCATAATGGTGGCTGACGTAGACTTGATGTTCTGGGCTTCAGGAGAGAGTGAAACTCGTGAGTGGGGCCATTGCGCGGCTTAGTTAGTTCTCTGCCCTTCGCTGCCCATGGCATTAGCGGACGTCTATCTGGGGAACACCGGAGTAAACTGCAGTCGGGTCCGTGCTCCATGCACGGCACCAAGAGAGGTACACATGGCAAACGTGCGTTTACATTTGCTTGTTTTAACCAACGTTCTAATTAATTGTCCTTATGAGTGTCCTGTTTTTTTTTTCGATTACTTATTTTTAAATATTGGAAACTTTTTTCTAACTCACCAACGTCTCAACCGAGGCTCGACCTGTTCAGAACCAAAGGAAGAAGAATATCGAGCCAAACCTTATTTATTATTTAATTATCACCTTACTGTTACCAACTCTACCAAAACTATCGAATATCAGGCAACGGCTGCAACGACGAGTTACACAGTACTTCCATTGCTTCGATGAAAAAGCTTAATGAAGAGCATAAAACATTCGTGGGGCACAATATGGCACTCCCATCCAGTGCCTCAGTTCAAATGGTGTTCAGCGTAACAGTCGACATATTGAGTAAGAAATAACGCAAAATGTTTGACGAGACTTTCGAGAGTCAGATGTTGCTCAAAATAATCAAGGTCAATAAGTGGAACAGGTGACAACAATAAGAACTTGAATAACCTTCTTCCCTTTGTTTCTTAATTGAGGAAAATATTGTTGAAAGTAACGCCACGAAAGTAACGGATTACTTTTGGGGGTAACGGTCACTTACTTTTTATGGGAAGGTAATTGTAATTGTAATAAATTACAATTTAGCCTTGAGTAATTGTAAATGTAATTCCTTACTATTTTTCAGTAACGTGTACAAGTCTGGTCAAAAGTATGCGATGTGACGTCAGTGCAACCCATGTATGCAGCGGGCGGCCAGTGCGGCTCGCATTCCATTCGCTGCGCGATTAAAGACTATTTCGGCATAGCACTTCATTGGCCACAAACAACAGCAAACACGGGGTAAAGATCAGTTCAGAACGGGAGCCACTTCGCGCTGCCATACCACCAAATGGGCAAATCGCCAGCAGGGACCGCGCCGAAGGCCTTCGCAACGCTCCGGAGCCGGTCGGATCTCCAAGCCGGTATACGACCGCAGCGCCGCCGCGTACATCCGGGACCTTTCCGTGTAGGCGCCTGATCCCACTACTCCTTTCTAGTATGCGCCGCCTTTTCCACCGCTTGGTGGCGGGTATGTCGACGGGTCATTTCTTGTTTCCGTACTTTATAAACTGCATTTGTTTCTTTTCTGATCTAAAATACTGAACAAAAACTACTTTCATACATAATTGAAACGGTTCCCGACACTTATATTTTGTATCTCGACTAAAAAAAAAAGCTCTTAGCGGCTCTGACCAGTAGTAAGGCCAGGACCTAAGACGTCACATGTTGCGCGCTTTCGGCAACGCGGGTCGCCCTCGTAGGTGGAGGAGGTTTCCGCGTCGTCCGGTTAAAATATGACGCACCGATATTTAGTTACTCTCTCCGTGCCCGCTGGCTTGCCCGAACCCCAAGGGACGTGGAAACCGCAAAAAAGGTAGACGCTTAAATATGATTGCAGGGCCCCTTTAAAAGCATGCTTCAAGGCTCCAGTAGTGCGGTACGCGGAGCACGGCAACGGCTTGCTAAAGGCTCCTGTCACCTTGATCAAAAGATAATAGACTGATCTCACTAAGTGTTCGGCGCATGCGTGTCGCCGCCATAACTTTAATTCACAGGAGGCAGACGGCCGTGCATGCGAGGGCTCGTGCCATCTCGTGGTCTACACGCGCAGAGCTCCATGCGAGCTTGTCGCACGCGCAGGACTAAAGTTGTCTCGATGCATAGGCGTAGACTACGGGGGGGCATCGGGGCTCGATGCCCCCCCCCCCCCCTCTTTGTGAGATCCGGGGGTTAAAGGCCCCCGCCCCCCCCCCCCCCCCCGGGCCATGATTTTTACCAAAACGCTGTTTACGTGCCATGTAACGAGCTTCTAGTAGTGGCACGTAAACAAAATAACACACACAGTGACTGACACATGGCGATATACATACGCTGTAAAATGTATATATACCCCTAAAATAAACTACTGATAATTGCCGGTGTAAAAAGAATTGCGCGGAAAAGCACCCCCTCCTCTTCCCTCCCCGGAGGACTATCTCTTCTGCATACTTTACAAACTAAAAAAAATAAATAAACGAACGCTATTAGCTGCGAAACGAACAGAAGCGTCTCTACAGTTTCCGCCGTGACGTCACGGAGAGAACAGAGATTTTTCTCGTGAGATTATGATCGCACGAATCAAAATACAACCACGCTATCGGACATAAAGCAAAACCGATCTTCGCAGTTATAAGCAGCCGATACCCAACCATACGCAAGGCGACTCGGCAGAAATATTGTCTCCGTGACTCACTCTGGCAGGCCGCCAAAAGGCGCCACTCAAACTTCTCGGGGCTAATAACAATAACATGTAATCCATATAGAGTTCAAATATACCCTCCCTAGTGATGTTAGAACTGGTCAAAAGTAGCACAAACACATTTACGCATTTTTACATTTCACTGTCATGCTGTGCCTAAACGTGGGCTTCCTTTCCGCGGTTCGTGCGACAAACGTTTGAATTACGGAATCTAAGCTCAAAGTGGCCGTCAGCGCGCCGTGCACGTGCAATAAGAGTATATGAGTCAACCTTTTCTGTGACATTGTGCTCCGAAAGGAAGTTTTCATACGTCGCAGGGCACTGAAGGATCGTTCGGATTATGCCGTTGCCGACGACGCGGGGACCATGAGAATAAGAAGCACAAGTTTGAAAACTTCCTCAAAAATTAGTTTCACGTTTGGAGCTTGATCCTTCAGCAATGCATGAACATCTTGGATGGTGTCGCCCTTGGTGCTTCCAAGTGACAGCAGCATTATCAATTGTGCAGCAAGCCGGGAGACGTCGAAATCGGAAGTGTGGAGCCTCAGTTCCTCTTCCAAGACAGCGGCAGAGGAGGCTTTCTCGTTTTAAATAGCCCTGGGGCCCTAAGCTGGACACTTGGCGAAAACGTCGGCGAGAAATCTGGAGGTCGCGATTGGCCAACGCCGCACTTGACCTTGGCGCCGGCCAATCATAGCCACCGAATTTCTCGCCGACTTTTTCGCCAAGTGTCCAGATTAGGGCCCCTGGAATGCAGCGCGGCGGTTGTCTCGAATAGAAGTTTTCTCTTTAAGGAACTCCGCGAGAGTGATTTGCACCCGACCATAATTATCCAAGAACCTCGACATGGAGTTCACGCGAACGAACCAATGGGTTGGGCACAGAGGCGACAGCTGCTTCACCGGCATGGCCATCTCGCATTCTGATAGGCACGGAGCTGACCCAAGCAGCACATTAACGTGAAGAAAACGTCGAAGGAACGTCGAAGACGTCTGTAACGTGACGTCGTACAACGTCGAAGGTCCGGACGTTACCTTCCTTCGACGTCGATGAAACCTTTAAATGTCCGCAAGAAAAGGTGCACAGAAGGTTGAGAAAACGTTCCCAATGACGTTTGTCACACGTCACATGCACGTCTCAGTGTGCCGTTGCGTCCTCCCTCGACGTTTATGATACGTATATTTACGACATCCGGACTACCAACGACGTTCATAGAACGCCGAGAAACCATTCCAAATTACGTCCTCTAGGCGTCGTAAGGAAAACGTTGTGTCCACCCCCCCCCTCTAAAAAAAAAAGAAGTACTTTTTAAGTATTACTGCGAAGGCAAGTTGCTCTCATGCAAGTACGAAGGAAGTAACTAAAACACAGGTTTGGTTGCTGCTATGGTGTCAGGTGGGTTCTACATGCCCAAGAACGCTTCATGCACATCAAGTGTGTCAAGGGAAACGTACCTTACCCAAACGGAAAACTGTTCTTGACCCGGCGTGTCAGTCGTGGAGTCTGCCATGTTGGCGTAGAAAGGTGATGGGGTCATTTTGTCGACAAGCATTCGCTGGACACTGTGCGCCATTATTTTGAGTATTTTGTTTTGCACGTCGCCACTAAGCCGCCTGTCTCGCTTGTTAAGCCAGGTTCTTAGCGCAGGAACGTCTTCTCTTCTCTCTCCCAAAAGCTGCACCAAATTTCCGTCGCTTGAAAGGTGGCTGCGAATAGACAAACCACTTCGAGCAAGGAAGCGTAACGAGCTTACAATAACCCGTAAAGCCGCACGATTCTCTTGTCGCTGTTGAAGACTCTGCTTCGAGGTGAGTGCTGCAATGGATGCCCCTTTATCTCTCTGGATAATATGGCTGATCGAGTCTCTGCGATGCTCGCTCCTCTCATGCATTCTGAATTTCTGAGGTCTTTCCTCAAGATTCAAAAACCTGTCTTTAGGAAATCTGGCTCGACACCATGGAGAGACTTTAAGTCCTTCGTTTCAAACGCCCTAGCACAGTTAAAACAGAAAACAGTCCTGCTTCCCATTGTAATGAAGCCATTGATACGTTATAAACCAAGATGACTGGCCACTTTTGCTGTCATTTTTGGGGAACCTGAACGAGGTTCCGGAATGAAATTTAGTTTCAACCATACAAACAGCGTCAGGAGAACTGTATCTTTCCTCTGCAGGGCCTAAACTGGTTGATGATGATGGACATTACGCGGGCATACTCTCACTCGCTTCCAAGCGCCTCATATGCTCCTCTAGCGGTGGCTTGCCCACGTAGCACGAGAACGTTCTGAGAACATTCCGGGAATATTCAAAAGAACATAGGCAACATTCTTGGAATGTTGCAAATTGACGCAAGAACATTCTATCAAGGTTGTCAGAATGTGGCGCAGGCACTTATCGCTACCTTCGGGGAATGTTTTCTATGGGACATTCTTAGAACGTTCTGAGAACGACATAGAACATTACCAGGACATTCAATCAACATTCAAATATCCTAACAAGGTTCTAAGAATATTGTCAGAACATCCAAAGAACTTCTGCAACTTTCTTGAAATGTTGCAAATTTATGCAGGGACATCATTTCAATCTCCTTGGAATGTGGTGTGGGTACATCGCTACATTCAGGAAACATTCTCTGAGGACTATTTACAAATATTCCACAATTACGGCTTGCTTAGGCTACAACCCCAATGAGCCGCACTACATATATGGATGTGATAAAGCTTCTCACAGGACGATATTTTTTAATCGAAACAGATTTTTAGAAGGCGCAAGCACAAGCTAGCCGCTTTCCCAGCGCACCAGCATGAGGACGTACGTACTAATGACAGTTTACTCCTACCTGTCACTTGTCAACTTCTTTCATTCAAAATGTGCTGTATACATAACCGATTACTCACTCCGAGCTTAAGAACGAATACACATGGCATCCCACATTCAACTGGGAAATACCTTTTTCAAAGTTTTAAACCCCAGATACTAAAAATCTGGTCCATTCAAAACTGCCCCTCTACATACGCAGTGAGTGCCAAGTTCATTATCAAGTTTTGAAAACCATTGCTTTCCTCCTACACCTTATATCACATTCCTCGGTAGACTCATATAAGATAAAACTGATCCCTTATGCTATGTTTCCAGAAACTCAACTTAATTTGCATATTTTTGGCATATTAAGTGGAATATAGTGGATGGTGTTTCGAACCACAGGTTGCGTGAGAGCTCCGTAAAGTTGGCTTCACCTGCGAACATTCTAGGAATGTTCGCAAGCGAACGTTCCAAGAATGTTGCGCATACGAATGTTCGAAAGGGAACGATTCCGAGAACATTGTGCATACGAATGTTCGCCAACGAACGTTCCTAGAATGTTGAGCAGCTTACCTTGTAGGGAATGTTCGCATACGAATGTTCTTAGAACGTTGTTGTTGTTTTTGTTAGAACGTCCTTTATTGCCTTGTTATATATATAGGGTGGTTCAAGTCACCAGGCTCGATTTAAAATGGACCGTAAAAATCGACGCCTGCACGTAGCAATCGAAAGTTTTTGTCAAAGGTGTAATTCACAGGTCGGTTTTTTCTTGTAAAATTACAAAGCGTAGATTCCTTTCTGTAAAAAATAAGGCCAAGAAACTTGCCAGGGTCTACGGCGGGCAGCAACGTAGACGACAGGGGTCCAGTAGCGGGTATCTTTGGCATTCGTATTGATAGATGGCGCTACCTCCTTATCACGACGGCTCGCGACCACCGTGGTTTATTAAAATTAACAAAATCTTTTTGAAAAGTAGCTTCGGTTAAAAAATAATTGTGGACAATAAAAGCAAAGCTTAAAGTAAAAAAGAACGCGTCTGCATAACGACGGCGCATTTGCTGCCAACGGATTTCGTCTGCGTGTCGTCTTCTTTCTTTCGCTGGTCGGCCGCACCTTCGGACGTGGACGCTGCTTCCGACGCCATCTATCAATACGAACGCCAAACACACACCGCTACTGGACTTGGTCGTCTGGGTCGTCGCCCTTCGTAGACCCTGGCAAGATTTTTGGCCCTATTTTTTACAGAAAGAGAACTACGCTTTGCAATTTTACAAGAAAAGCCGACCTGTGAAACACACCTTTGACGAAAGGTTTAGATTGCTACGTGCAGGCGTCGGTTTTTACGGTCCATTTTAGATCGAGCCTGGTGACTTGGACCACCCTATATTATGGCGCGAACCCTACAAGAGTCATATTATTTCTATAGCAGCTATTCGTGTGGGTATCTCTTTATGGAGCACGTCATATTTCTTAGGTGAAGTTTTCGCCCATGCATCCCCAAGAGGTACTACATTTACACACTGTTATCAACATTATCCAAGGTAACGAGATGAGTCACATTATTGCAATTATGCCCCTTTAAAAAAACAAAAACACTTCCCCCCCAAATCTTTTTTTCCAGGTGTGTTATTATGGTGTTTGAAGTTGATATTCAAACCGAAAAATATAACGTTTCGGTTACGGTTATGGTTACCGTTTTCTGTTGATATCGGTTTCGTTTCGTTTTTTTACGGTTTCAATTTTTACGGTTTCGGTTCCCGGTTGCACGTTCCTAACAACCTTTTTTTCGTTTTTTTTTCTTCAATAGATTGTTTTATACATGGTATTCGGGCCACTTCTGGCCGCAATGACGGGGAGACGAGAACACCCATGGCTCGGGTTTTGTTTGCATGCTTTTAAAGGACAACATCACCGCTATGGTTCGTGTGTTCGTCAATAAAATCGGTCTTTTGTTCCGCTCTCCGCTTCCACTGGCTTCTTCAAGTGCTGTAATTGACTGGGCAACTTTGCTATGGCAGATCTTCGCGAAATAAACGATGCAGCGAACCGCGGAAGTCGAGCGCTCACAGTCTCTGTCACGCGAGGGTTGACTTCACTCTCAACACGGATCGCTTAATTTTCAAATCAAAGATGCACACATCCGACTCTTCCGGACAGCGAGGATACTTGATCGAACGAATTTTATTTGAGTTCTTGTGCAAATAAGGATTGATTAAAATATGTAATTAATGTTTGCCAAAATAAACTTTTTATTTTAGCTTTAATGCAGGCTTTCATAACATAGACCAACTTAATTGGTACTGCCTAAGATATTTAATACATAAAATATTTTTTTTTCTTTTTTCTTTTTCTTAGATTAGAATTACTTGCTGACGTTAATTTTCGTGTGCATGGGAGCTTGTGAGCAGACGGTTTATGTGAGAGTCCTCAAGAAACTCCAGCAAAAACCCACGGACAAACTAAAAAAAAAGAAGAAAAGAAGAAAACAATTTGTAAGTTCTGAGATTATATCAGTGGAGGACCTGGGGGCTTAGAATAGGAGTGCTTTTTGCATGGAACCGAACCTGGGGTTCGGTTTCACTTTAATTTCAGACACGTCAATTTTCGAAAATCGAGAGCAAGATTTTTTTTTCAGCTTGCAATAAAGCGTTTGTTCGCGACACGATTAAAGCAAGACGTGAAACAGCATCGGTGCCGTCCTTTCGATTTTATCGCTCACCCACGTCGTCAAACACAACAGCGTTTGTGTGTGTCTGCCCAAACAGAACAGTTCGAATAAATGCGATATGTCTCGCGCGATCTAAAACTCTATTTTAGATTCTAGAATCCAGGCCATAAGGTAAGAAAACTAGTTTCGCGTCCTGCTTGTTACGATCGCGCGAGACATATCGCATTTATTCGAACTGTTCTGTTTGGGCAGACACACGCAAACGCTCTTGTGTTTGACGACATGGGTGAGCGATAAAATCGAAAGGACGGCCCCGATGTTGTTTCACGTCTTGCTTTAATCGTGTCGCGAACAAACGCTTTATTGCAAGCTGAAAAAAAATCTTTACACAGATTTCAAAAATTGACGTTTTTTTTTAGTTTGTTCGTGGGTTTTTGGTGGAGTTTGGTGAGGACCCTCACATAAACCGTCTGCTCACAAGCTCCCATGCAGACGAAAATTAACGTCCGCAAGTAATTCTAATTTAAGAAAAAGAAGAAAAAAGAATGTTTTATGTATTAAATATTTTATACAGTACCAATTACGCGCGAATATCATTCACGGGATCGCCGCGCGGTCAGGTCGACGTTTGTCACAATCACGAGATCTTGACTCGTCGTCGAGAACATGCCGCTTTATTTTTGCGGGGAACGAGCGGCACAATCGTACTACACATTGCGACGGCTTTGTCCCAATCACGATATCTCTTCTTGTCATCGGAAACGCACCGCTCGCTTTTTCCCGGGCACGATCGAGCACGAGTGGCACAGTCCTTCGCACTCTCCTTCAACTGACGTCCGACAGGCAGCGTAGTTTTGCCTTGGCCAGCTCGAACATTCACGGCGAAACCGCCGAGTTGACGAAGAGATGTTGTTCTCGCACACGCTCTCCCGTGCACGAGGAACAAGAAACTATGATATGCCTCGGTTGACTTCTGGGCGTCTAACTTTGTTGAATCTTTCACGTGTATACAAGTTTCGACTGGGCCGTCTGGCAGGACCACGTAACTTTCACCACGAAGGCCAAATAAAACAAAATGTGGTAGTTTTTTTTAAATTTTTTTGGCGCCATACGGATAAAAAAAAGAGCCGTTTGCAACTCCCTGTAACGCCGAATTAGAGCGCAGCTCTTGAGGAGAAGGGGAAGGCACGGGGGGTTGCCACGTGACCTCGGGGGTCACGTGACCAGTGGGTCACGTGACCTGGGGGACCACGTGACCTGGGGGTCACGTGACCTCGGGAGTCACGTGACCTCGGGGAGGGGTCACTTGACCCGGGGGTCACGTGACCTCGGGGGTCACGTGACCTGGTGGGCCACGTGACCTGGGGCGGTTATGCCGACGGCGACGCCGACGCCGACGCCGACGCCGACGCCGACGCCGACGCCAACGGCGATGGCGACGCCGCCTCAAGCCGGAAATGGGCGCCTAAGAGCTGCGCTCTAAAACACACACCGATCTAATTTGCGTCCGGTTTTCGACATACTTTTTTCGATTTTCCACAGAGAGAAACTTAAAAGACGCGCTGCTCGTTCTTGCTCATCGAAATATACTCAAGAAGCTGGTAAACAAAACGTTATCTCGGCCACAGGAAGTTCCGCCATTACTTGTTTATGTTTACCTTCGAATACTACCATGTGCTGAAATGCTAGACAGCCGTTTTATATTAAACGGCTTAAAGTAGTTCGAGATATCCAACAACGGGACCTTCACAATAGCAAGAACGCAAGAATTTCTTAGCACTTCTCTGTAGGGATGTCGCGAACCTCCCCAAATACGAGTTAAACAAAGTTCGACTTTTTTTTAAAAGTTTTTACGTGATGTTTGATAAAAGTTCGATTAAAGTTCGACGTGTTTGCACACGCGCGAAAATTTGTAAACGATCACCACCTGGTGGAGAAATAGTAATATTTCTTGGGTGTGTTGCGTCACTGGTTTACATTACTAACGAAAGACATTAAAAGTACCCTTTTCTTTTAATATTGTGTGAGCCATGGCAATAAATTTATAAAATATAAAATAGTCTACTTTCTAAATTATTCGAGACACCCCTACTTCTCTGCGGCGTAAGAAGGAAGTGGTTTGGGGCGTCAACCCCAAACCTGGGGTGCACCTGAGCCCGAACGGGGCCCTGGCCCGGGAGCATCGAATTGCGCTTGCTACGCTCACTCGAGTTACGGTAATTTATTTTATTTATTTATTTATTTTCAAAATACGGCCAATCACCTTTAGGGGATTATAGCAGGTATTGTACAAATTAAAACAACGCGCAAAATTTTTGTGGCGAGCGAAAAACACTAATTTTTAGAAATCGTCACTTTCT